>OZ032127.1:8183627-8216127 GCA_964026355.1 Pseudorhiza aurosa | reverse complement strand
CTCTGTAATGGTCTTGCTTTTTCCATTCTTTTGAATCAAGACTCAACAAAAATGCCTTTTCGTCATCAGACAGTTCCTCTTCACTCCCTTCATCAAATTCTGCATCAACCTCTTTTGATTCCGAGTTCAGTGACGTAGATTTTTCATGCTTTCTTCTTCTCAAGTAAGCCTCAAACCACCTTCCAACTGGCTCAAAGCCAACGTTTACCACACCTGAAGCAGTAAAAATGACATGAGATACAAGTAACTGATGTCATGGCAATGGCATGGTTTGAGCATATATACCCAGAATGCAGAGATTTTGGGTTAAAAACCCTGCATGGTTCACAACAAAAACATTGTTGGTAAGGAAGACAAAGGGAAACTGCTTTTGGAGTTGCAATGTTACCGACTGAAATGGGGAAACTGAACATCCCATTTGGCAGGTGATTCTTTGGTGCAAACATAGGTGTGGTGCTCTATACGAGCTTTAAATATTGAATAGATAGGCATGGATAGATAGGCATAGATAGATAGGCATAGATAGATAGGCATAGATAGATAGGCATAGATAGATAGGCATAGATAGATAGGCATAGATAGATAGATGGATAGATAGATAGATAGATAGATAGATAGATAGATAGATAGATGGATGGATTGATAGATAGATAGATAGATGGATGGATTGATAGATAGATAGATAGATAGATAGATAGGCATAGATAGATAGGCATGGATAGATAGGCATGGATAGATAGGCATAGATAGATAGGCATAGATAGATAGGCATAGATAGAAAGGCATAGATAGAAAGGCATAGATAGAAAGGCACAGATATAGGGACATGGATAAACAAAACACAATTTCCACACATTAGACTTGGTACGCATGGCTAGCTGCTTCATTTAGGCCCTATCCTAGAGAGCCTGTTTAAGCCTGCGTTGGAAATAGTGGGAACAAAATATCAATAAACAATTATCAAATAAACTGTAAATCACCGCTTGATAGGCTGTACGCTTCTGTTTTCTCGTCAGGATCTGCTACAGGTAACATTTTTGTAGTGGATTGGAGTAACTCAGCATGAAAGATAGCAATGTGAAGATGTCAGCATGATATGGAGGTTGACCTCGTTTGGCCTACAAGAATGTGGCATGTAGCAGTTTTTAAGACTAGTAATCGCTATGGTCCTTTGGAAAAGTAATTTTGGAAATAAAGCACTTTCCCCAATTAGATGCATATCCCAAATAAGAAAGAAAAAATTAGCACGTGCTTCTCAAAGGTTCATTTCATCGGGCCTGCCAATTGACGCAAAGAATTATTGGAAAGAGAAGTTTGAAGATTGTGGCATAGTCGATGCCAACGAATCAGTCAAATGGATTGAAGATCATTTGATTCGATCAGAAAATGGCAAAGCAGACATTCTCCATAGGTTTAATGAATTGTGTGAGAGGAGGTTTGTCAGGTGAATCATATGTTGTTGGAATAGCCTAGTGGTTACTGTGCTGATTTACAGACCCAAATGTCGGCTGTTCAAGGCAACCTTGGAGGTAAACGCTCACTTGGAATGAGATGGGAAACTAGCCATATGATGTGGTCACATCAAGTGGAAAAATCAGGATAGTGTCTGATAAGCATAGCTTTCAGTGTCCTAATAAATTTATTTTTAAATGCTAAAAAGGAAACAGAAAAAATATGTAAGTCATTGGTTGGTTCTAATACATAAAATAGGTAAACAAAGCATCGGATGAGGAAGAATTGCGCAATCAGTTTAAAGTGAATAATAAATGAAGATTCATCCTCTAATTTTAGACATTCATAAAGCCTATGGCTCCATCAATGAAGATGTTAATTTTGAGTTTCTGCCGCTCTATAGTAATAATGATGATGGTGATGATGATGATGATGATGATGATGATGATGATGATGATGATGATGATACTGATGATGATACTGATGATGATACTGATGATGATACTGATGATGATACTGATGATGATGATGATGATGATGCTGATGATGGTGATGATGATGATGATGGTGATGATGATGATGGTGATACTGATGATGATACTGATGATGATGATGATGATGATACTGATGATGATGATGGTGATGATGATGATGATGATGATGATGGTGATGATGATGGTGATGATGCTGATGATGATGATACTGATGATGATGATGATGATGATACTGATGATGATGGTGATGATGATGATGATGATGATACTGATGATGGTGATGATGATGGTGATGATGGTGATTATGATTATGATTATGATTATGATTATGATGATGATGATGATGATGATGATGATGACGATACTGACGATGATAATATTATTGATAATGATGATTTTTATGGTAATGATATTGGAGAGAACTATGAAAGGACAAAATTGTATACAGACTAGCCTTTGCCAGTGATATTATCAATAAGTGCCCTGTAAAGAAATCATAATTCAAGCAAAGTCCTTGTGGTCCTACCTTTGAGTCACAATTATAGCCATTGACGAAGGAACAAAAACTGACTTATCCATGTCTGATTGTTCAAATCAAACACAATAAATTGTTAAAAGTAGATAATGATGGCTAAGGCTGGAAAATAGAATTATCAAATAGAAATCTCATTAGATGCTTAAACAGCCCAAATCCCACTGAAAAGAGAGATGTATATCTTAGTTTTTAAATCCGAAATGTCTCCCAGCTTTGGAAGCAAAGGGGAAAAGGGAATGTTCCATCTAGGGGCTAGTGCACTGGAGGTATATTTGCTGCTTGTGTCATTCTTAGTTATAAGTTGATATCAAAGGTTCACAAATTGGAAGCCTTTTCCAGACATGTGCATCCATTTCTATGCCTTTGCCCACCATATATCAAAATGGGCTTTTTTTATGATTGCAGGGAACCACTCCAATATGTCATTGGTGAATGGGATTTTCGAGACATCACTTTGAAGCTAAGGCCACCGGTTTTCATTCCAAGGCCTGAGACTGAGGTACGTTTCCCCCCTATGATTTCTATCATCATCCAGAAGTGACCCCATGGAACATCGGACATTGGTGTTTAGTGTGCCCCTTAGGTCTACATGTCGGTTACCTCTTCTAATTCCTGATCTTATTAATCCAATGTAGTTAACCCTTAATCTAAAGCAAGCACTACTATTCTCTTGCCTTTCACTTTCTTCCTTTGTCAGGGCTTTGTATAGACCACTATGGCCCTTCCACAGTATAACTCAATAAAAATAATTTTCAGCCATTCTAGCCCAGTATCTTGGTAGTCTTCTTCTTTATGTCTTCAAAGTTTCAGCATCCTCACGTTTGTTCATTATAGGATTGTGTTGCTTGTTATATTTTTCGAAAACGGCTTATTGTCCTTAAAAAATTCCTGCATGAGTTCAAAGGTTAGTTATGGCCATAGTATTCAAGGAAAGTGTGAAAATTGACTAAGCAATATTAGTGGTAGGAAGGGCACCTCGCTGTACAATATGCATGCCAAACCATTATGAAAATTTGGAAATTTTGTCATAATTTCTTACCTGTAGACACAATGGACTATTTCTGCACATTCTCCTTTGAAAACTATTCAGCTTTTCTTGCATTATTGTCTTGCAGTCCCCCCATATACTGCTTGCATATAGTAGTATTTACTGAACATAAGCAACGTAGATATAACAATGTAGACACGATTCAGTTGTAGTTTTAGCTCTATAAGTAGTTGCTTACCCTGCTAAAAGCCTTTTGTTTTGCTTCATAATCAATTCTGTCTCTTCTCTTCAAGGGATTGATTGAATTTTTGAATCAAAGTCTTAGAGAAAACGATACTAAAAACATTCTGGAAGTGGGCTGTGGCAGTGGTGCTATATCACTTGCATTGGCAAAAGAATTCAAAAACGTCAGCAATTTTCATTGAACATTCATTGTTTCCTTGATTTTTCATTGCAATTTATACCCAGATGTATATCAAAATTCTTATTCTGGGCATTTTGAAACTTCTCGTGCTCTGACGAGTGTCAGATCAAGACATCTTTCTTACAGTGACAAAGTTATGATTTTGCTTGTCCGCCCTTTCTTGAAGTTGTGTACACCAATGATACCAGCACTGGGATGTTTAACCACCCAGCTGTTAGAATTAGTTACCCAAACTGCTTGAGGAGCTAGCAAACAAATTAAAAATTTTGTCTATCAGAGATATATGCTTTTATAAAATGCAACCTGTCTACTATTTGACTAATTTTTGCAACGAAATTAGATTTCATTTACTGCAATTTTCAAATTTCATTTCATTCCTGTTAGGTTTTTTGTACAGCAATTGATATTTCAGAGGATGCAGTTAATTTAGCTCAAGAAAATTGCGCACGGTCCGTAATGTTTTGTACATTTTAATACATATAATTCTGCTTCTTTGGCTAGCTATTTTAATGTTTAGCGATAACTATCATCATCACCATTTCACTTAATTTCAGTAATCGCTATGGGGAGTAATTTTTTCAGGTTTGTCCAACTTGTGTGATCTTGTACACCCCTCATTCCCACCCTTTGCATCTATTTCTAATCATTTTCATCCTCCCTGTTTCTTTGATCTTCCTTTCTTAAAATCTCTGCAGTTTTCACCTGGTCTTCTTCCTACCTTCTCAGAGCATGTCCCATGAGTTTCAGTATCAATTTTTGCATCTATTTCTAATAATTTTCATTTTTTAGGTTGCAACTTTCTTCCAAGTTGACCATCATACACAGTTCTTTTAGTAAGATGCCGTTAGTATTTTCTTTTTTGCCACAACTCATGCTATACTCTAAAGCAAGTAAAGTTCACTTGCGATTTTGTTTGTCTCTATTTTTGAGTGTTTTTTTATTGTCAGCAAGACACTAAAAGAAAATGGAGCATTAACATCCTCAGATAATCTTCTTTCAATGATATGAAACTACTTACAACCAACTCTGGTTGTAGTGTGCATTCAGTTATACGTGCCAGCTAAATTACAAGCGTTGGCATTTATGCTAGGCTAGAATCAGTTGCATCATTTCAAGGTCATACAATCATGATGTTGAGATTAATCAGGGATACTTTGGATCACTGTTTGTTCGTTTTCTGGAGTGAGTAAGTAAGCAAGTAAGTAAGCAAGTAAGTAAGCAAGTAAGTAAGTAAGCAAGTAAGTGAGTAAGTGAGAAAGCAAGTAAGTAAGCAAGTAAGTAAGCAAGTAAGTAAGCAAGTAAGTAAGTAAGCAAGTAAGTAAGCAAGTAAGTAAGCAAGTAAGTAAGTAAGTAAGTGAGTAAGTAAGTAAGTGAGTAAGTGAGAAAGCAAGTAAGCAAGTAAGTAAGCAAGTAAGTAAGCAAGTAAGTGAGTAAGTAAGTAAGCAAGTAAGTAAGCAAGTAAGTAAGCAAGTAAGTAAGCAAGTAAGTAAGCAAGTAAGTAAGCAAGTAAGTAAGTAAGTAAGTGAGTAAGTGAGAAAGCTTCATACATAAAATTCATTTCAAATCAACATTTATACACAATAAGATATAATTCAATTGATCTCAAACCATGGGACAAGACTGATGGTAAAAAAGTGAGAGAAAAAAATTTTACAACAAGCTACAAATCAAGATGTTGAAACTTCAGCAAAGAAAAAGAAGGGCTCTACTGTCTGTAAGCATTTGAGTTGTTAAGTAAGTGAGAGCAAGAAAGTGAGAAGGTGATTAAGTAAGTGACTATTTAAGTAAGTAAGCTAGTAACTAAATGAGTTGATAAGAATGAATTGTCTTTCAATGAACAATTTGCCTATTGTAGATTTGCATGGAATTTTTTTTCCAGATGATTTTGCATGCCAGTTGAATGAAAATACGAAGTTTGATGTGATTGTTAGCAATCCACCCTATGTTCCAACTGAAGATATGGAGAGACTTCAACCCGAAATATCACAGTAAGAAAAAAATATTGTTGATTCTTCTCATAATTTGATCTTCAATTTAAGATACAATTTGAAACCTCATTATTCAAGATAGTTTCATTTTCCTACGCTAGCAACAAGCATTTCAAACAAATAAAAAGGTGTTTTGAACAAGAGGAAATATATCAAGATTGTCATAGATATTATTTTGACTTGTTGACATGGTCAGATGTTAACTATTTGTTATCAATCAAGACCTACAGCCCTACCTAGTAATAACAAATTAAATTTGTTTGATTCTGTGAAGAAAATTCGCTGCATAGTTATAGGGAAAAAATTTATTCATGTTTTTAATGCAAATTTACAGCATTGATTTTTATATCTAAATACTGTAATTATTTCTCATTTTTGTGCTTGATTGATTTATTTGTTTGATCAAATATTTAGGACAAACTATTCATGGCCACCTTTCCGATTTTCGAGAGGTTTAATTTTCCATTTTTTTTATTACAGATTTGAAGATCTTCGAGCTCTTCATGGTGGAGAAAGCGGATTAGATTTAATTCTCGAAATTCTGTCGTCATCTAAAGACATTCTGTCCAAAAACAGGTTTCTTGTCTAATACAATCATAGCATTTAGCAAGAATTTCGCTCGATTGTTTTGAAAAAACGATTCCAATACCATGCTTAGAATACTCTCTTCTAAACTTATGTGATTTTCAAAGCAATTTCCTTCGTCTTTAGATTAAAAGGATGCATCCTGATCTAGGATAACATCTTGAAGCCCATTGCCAGATAAAAAATGGTGTACAATTAACAGTACTTGTATGGCAAGGAAAATTAAAGTTTTAAAAACTAAAGCGCATTTAGATTGGTTGGACGCATTTTATTTTTTCATTTGGTTTTTTAATGGAAGGAAATATGGTTGACATTCAATAGATTCATAAATATTTAAATGAAAATTAAGTGCTTTTAGGCATGTTTTGTGACAGTTTTTGGAACTTTTTCAGCGATATTTGGCTTGAAGTTGATTCAACACATCCGCTGCAAATAGAAAAGATTGTCAAAGATAAATTCCCACATCAACTCTGTTACATGAAAACACATTATGACATCTTTAAAAGGTATTTTATCATATTATGTAGCCAAAACCAAATCTAGCAATGCGATTTTATTTAAACAGATGCATGCATCTTGCTTTTTGCATTAACGTTTTCAGACTTTATTTCATCAGAGCATTTACTAATATACAACTGCCAGTCTCTCTAAATAGGTACTTTAGAATCGGCTACTTAACGATAACCAACGAGACAAATGATAATGTGATGATAATAATGCTGATGATAATGATGATGACGAACGCGAAACACGCTAACAACTACTCAACTTTGGATAAATATCCCGCGAAGTTCTGAGTGATTATTTAAACTAGAGAAAATCTACAGAGCAACTCTATAATGATGCGTTGGCGATTCAGTTTTCGGTATGTGAGTATTGCTACAATAAGGGACCCTTTAAAAAGCTGTAGAAAGCTGTAAGAGTTTAATTTTCCTCTCTCATTGTAATGAACGTTTTCCTCTCATAGGCCTCGGTTTTGTCATTTAATGACTGTCAATTGACTTCCCGTGAGAAACAATGAAGATCATTGCGGTGAAAGCTAGACGGCGAGCTGACTGGCACAGTTTTTCAGTGTTATGGAATTGATCATTGGAAATTGAACTTAATTCTTAGACCAATTGATTGTTCTGAAAATAAACTAACTTTACTTCTATATTTTAGTGAAACCTTTGTGGCAATCTTACTTCCATTCCATTCAGATAGCTCTTTGTTACAAACAAATCTTGCATTTTTGAATAAAATTGTGGCTCGTTCAGCTTAAGGCAGGGAAGAGGAGGGGGGGGTGTGTGCTACAAAATCATTGAAAGAGATGGTCTGTTAATCATTGTTCTTCGTAATACCACATGAATGCATGTCTCCAGTGAGTGTTATCTTTGCCGTGACCCCACCAAGACCTATTGTCCTTTTCGCATTTCATTCAAGAATCCTCCAACAACGTACCAAATAGATTTCCAGTCCATCTTTTGCCTCATATTAATCTAATTATTCAAATCATTGTTGGTTTAATGGTCATACAGTGTTAGGATATGTACAAGTGCTGGATCTGTGCCTGTAGAAAAGCTTTTCTGTTGTTGCCATTGCATCCGACGCCCATAGCACACCCCCGTGATGACGTAGTGCTTTTCAAAGAGTCAGACAGACCCGACGGCGTGTTGCAGGTTACAGAATATACTGACAGTGTTTCAGACCAAAATCAAGTCTAAAATGAAACTTTATGTTAAATTCAGCAATGGTGGCTGGAACACGCTTCCTTGTGAGGATGGAAACAAACCGATTGAGTTTATCGTGAGTGAAATTAAGACAAGGCTAGGCCTACCTATTGAAAGCACTGAGAATATTGTCTGCCAAATCCGGTTACCAACTGGCGAGTTGAGCAAGCTCCACCGACGCGATAAGATCACGGATGTACTTAAAGACGGAGATTTTGTCTACATTGGTGAGTTCAATCATTTAAAATTCGAAATCAGAACGTGCCTATGTCATTTAAAACTGTTTTTTTCATTCCACACCACTTTCACTTCGACGCGGTGAATACTTCGCGCGTAAAAGAAATTCAGGAAGAAGGAGAAATCCAAATTCATCTATATTCAACCGCACATGTTGCAGGAATATAAGCTACATTTGAACAACTCAATGAAATCTATTAATGTATTATACAAGAAGGAGTAAGAGTGCAGTTTTACATAAAGTGTTGTCTAGGACATTAGGGTGAAACCACAGCGGTTTCGAGCTTCATACTGCTATAATTGTTAGTTTCAATGTTAGGTCGCTACATACTCAAGTTTTTAAGGATTAGTTCATATCATCATAGAATCCAAATTTTCAGGAACATTAATTGAACACAAAGAAATATGAGATGCCGAGAAAAACCATAATAAATAAATAGATGAAAGGGGAAAATAAGACGAGGGCGTAAGGCAGGGAGAGGGAGAGGGACATGGTCGTTGACTATATTTTTTGAGTTTACCGGAGGGTAAAATTGAAGAACTGCTTAAGTCTTAGTGCACATTTGGCTATTTTCATAGTTTTGTAATAGCCATTTGTTGAAATTTTTATTGAAAGCTATTTTTCTTTTCTAGACCGGATCTAAACGGCATTTAATCCTGAATTTTTATATCATTGAAAGCTATGAACTTTTTAAGACAGTTTGATATTACCATAAGGAAAAATATGCCATTGTTTTTAGCTTCACGAGATTTTTAATTGTGCCTGGTGCTAGTTTTTCGAGCAGGTTGCTTAAAATTGACGTTTTGCCACTGTCGCTTTATTGTGCAGCAATTTCATACATTCAAGTTTGTACTTTCCTGAAAGTTTTAAAATTCCAAGAATTGCAAATAACGGTTTGATTCAGCGTTATAATCAACCAAACTCAAGATTCAAATTGACTGCTTTAATTCAATTCCCAATGAGCCAATGGAAATTTCTTCTCCTCTCAGCCAACACTGCTATGATTCGCCTTTGAAGATAGTTTTCTGCTGCTATAATTTACTGGTGTTTAATTGTTGATTCGGTTGTTTGGGTACACCTATTGTCTATGCATTATCCATAAAAGTATCACAACAATTCCAATGCATGAATAAAAACAATTTCTCACCAAATTGGTTTTATTTTGATTTAAAAAACAGCAAATTATTGTCAAGGTGTCCCAAAATTTGCTTCTTTAGTCGACAAAAATGAAGCAGTTGGTGGGGAATCTGTTTCAAGGTAACAAAATTTTCCTTTTATGTCAAATTAGCCTGTTGATATTTTGATTTCATATCATTCCATCTATGCAGCAGAGCACATTTTGAGTTTTGGAAACAATCAAATCAAAAGTTGTGTTTTGTTTTGAACAGCAATGTAAGACTGTGGGGCTCAACGGGGCTTACCCCCTAGTTATTTTGTTCATGTCCTGAGGGGCTTATAGTAACCTAGATATTTAGAATAGAATTTACATATGTGTGAGTAATAATAAATCTGTCTTTGCCTTTTTATCAATGTTGATATTTTGAAACTGGCTTAAGAATATCAAGAGAATGGAAATAGCTAAATTGCAGTGTTTAGAACGCTAAAGATTAGTACGCTGCCACTGAACTTTGCAAGTGTGGTGTATATTTCCTTTCCTCCATCAGAACATCCCCTCCTAGTCATTTGCCCAGTTTTACACTGCTGGTTTTAAATTGAAGATTATTTCATTGAAAAAGTCTCGCAATCTCAGATTTGGGGCTCTAAGTAGCTTTGGTCCTATTTTCAAGTCAGATCAGGTCAGGTCACTTGCATAGCCGCACCTAGCCATGAGGACATGGCGACTTCCATCTTGCACCAGTCTCAATCTGCCGCCAGCCTGCTGCACCCCATCTGCGATCCTATCTTATATTTAAGTAAGCATGCAAAGATTCTTGCATCGATTCATAAACAAAGTCAAATCTATTAAGCATGCTTTTTTAGAGTAAATGGTTCGGCAGACCAAAACTCAAAAAATTCTCAGGTGAGTGCAAAATGCCTATTTTTTAAAACTTCATTATTTCATTGTACATCTTAAAATAATATCATAAATGTAATTCTTGCTAATATATTATTTGTAATTTTTGATGTTCAAAAGATCAATTGGATTATGACGTTGGCAACTCCTTTCATATCCTCATTTTTTCATGTCCTCACTTTTCCATGGCCATTATGATAACCAAAAACTTGTGGTTTGCCTTTGCTATGATGATTTTTACCCATCTATATAAAAAATTTGCATCAGAATGTAGCATAACATTGTCAAGAGTCATCTTATTTTTCTTGCTTTGCTGGCATTTTAGCTTATTTGTTTGGATGGCAATACATTGACAACTGCTAACTTGGTCAAAGTTGGACAAGGAAACAGCAAAATAAAGGTAAATCTTGTCAAGCCAAATGTCTCATCCATTCTGTACCTCATTTTGAGGAAGCAAATTCAAACTGGAGGTACTTTTGGTTATGCAGCATGTTACCAATGAATTAATGCCAAGTATTTTGATCATGGAGTAAAAGACCAAAAGCTTAATTCTACAAAAAAATGACCTTGAATACGGCACCTTGTTACCCAGAGTAGACCGGGCTCATTTGAATACTGAAGTCACTTGGCCCAACATGATGTGCAGGAACAGCGCTCTATTGGTTGGATCTGTCCATGGTAAAAGGAGACCAGGCAGGCAAAAGATAAAGTATACCAGCCTTTCATTTGTCATCTCTTGTCAAGCAATGTGTGACTGGAGCAGATTACGTCGGCTGGTTGGTGGGGCCATATCTCTTTGTTTCGATAGATGACTAGGCCACTAACCAAATTTCAGCTATCCAAGTTTCTAATGGCCCCTTCCATATTTGCTTCCTGAAGTATTTTGTCAAAGCGTGTTGTTTCTTATCAGTTAAGTGATGAAGCCTGGGAAAAAGTGAAAAAATCCAGAGAACTATTGGATAACATCGTTGCTGAAAATAAAGGTATATTCTGCCTTTCTGCCTTTTTTCATGAGTCACTGTTCGGCTCTTTGTTTAATAAATCCCTCTATCATTGTCAACAATTTTCACTCGCTTCATTTCAGTCTTTAAGACTGAGCTATGTTGAATTACCAATAAAATCTTATTACTGTATGTTGCTAATAGCTGCTTGTATTCTAAGCCATGAAGCAAAATGTCAACTGGTTTGTTTACAAATTGAATAGGTGACAAGAAAGTTAGCTTTCGTCATTAGACTGCTCTTGCGTTCCTGTGATTGCAAATGGCATTTTTTATCTTAGAAAACTGCCATCACAAGATGAATACAAAATTTTGCTTCCTGTACTTATTTCAATTGTTTGCAATTCGTTTTGCAGTTGTTTATGGCGTCACAACTGGATTTGGTAAATTCGCAAATGTTGTCATTGCAAAAGAAAAACTTCAGTAAGACATTTCAAATTTTACGTGGTAGCAGTTGCGTCCATTCAGTATCTAGAAGACCTTGATCTTCAACCTTTCAGTGAATACAAAATATATAGAGACTGTTAATTTCATTTTCTATTCATATGTAATTTACAATTGATTGCTATTTATTAACAATTTGTTCACGTTGATAACGGAATCTACTTGCTTTCTTATTTTGCAGAGAATTGCAGCTTAATCTTATCAGATCTCATGCATGTGGTAAGATGTCTCTTATTTCTAAAGAAGACACCAAAGTTTATTCCAATGACTATAACTGTCTTTGTTGGAAGAAATGTGTCATAGTTTTCTGCTTTCTTGCAACAATGCAAGTATATGTTTACTTTGTTCATCGAATGATGGTGAACGTTTTTCTTGTTCAGGGGTTGGAAAACCATTGACCGTCGAGAGAACTAGAATGCTCCTTGCTCTCAGAATCAACATTCTTGCTAAAGGATTCAGGTTTGATTTTGTTTATTACCTAATCCTCGTATCCTCTATTACACATTTCTTCAATAAACCGTCATTCAGTTGTATTGATGCCATATGTCCAGTTGCATTCGTGGCATTGTTGTTGATTCCCCGCGTTGCACGCAATAGATTGGCTTGCTAGGCGCTAGTTGTGTCACAGCAAAGCCTGCCCTTTTCCAGTTTAGCAATTGGCATCTTGAGCAAGAGTATGGAATTTAAGAACACAGTTCTGCCGGGAAGTGCAACCCTTAACTGTAACGTTCATTGTGACTCCACAGCTGCGTGGCCAAATTTCTAAATAAACGGAGATACATGACCAGTTCTGTTCCCCTCGTCTTATTTAATCAACATCATACAATCTCCTTCTTCCAATGCTTTCACCAATTCGCTTTTTCACAAATTAACACCTCCAACCACTTTCCTGCTGAATTCCAACATAATCGCAGGTTATTTTTTAAATGTCCAGGATTTTGGTTTTTTGGCTTCTCTTTCCACATTTCCTATTTATCTTTCCTTTGCAACAAAGACCTTTCGTGTTCTGTTTACTGACACTGTCTCTAATTCACTTCTTTGCCCAATTTGAATGAAGTTCTCTAGAATAAATGCCGTCAAATACACCAGCTGTAAAGCTTTTTTGTCAGATCCACTCAAAGCATGGTGAGAGGATAGCTCCATAGTAAGACAAATGCTCGCGCATCCATAGGCCGGTGGTTCGAATTTGACTTATACTTTGGGTGAGGAGAGTCGCTAGCTCTCTGTGACTCCATACATGCTAGAATGACACGATGTGGTCAAATTAATAGGAAGGGCCAGGACATTGCTTGATAAGGATACGACCTCAGTATCTTACAAGTTGTGTTCTTGTGCTAGGCAGAATGCAAATAGAATGCAGCATTAATCATTTGCTTTGTATTCTCAAGGTTGATCCATGTAGATAACGCATTCATTTTTGGATAAGTATTTTGCATTTGACAATAGATAGTAATGCTTTGCCACAAAAACCATTCAATAATTAAAATTGAAAAAGAATTTTCAGATTTTTCGGTACTTAACTATACTTAGCAAATCGCTTTATAATCTTTATACCTTGGATGGTATTTACCAGCTTTATACTCCGTGAAGCGTTCGGGCCAATGGGATTTTTTACTCTAGATGCACATCTTGAGTTTTGCCGGTGAATTTTCAGAGAATAAGTTCCGAAAAATGATTGAGATAATTGATTTTGTTTCAGTGGAATTTCACGTGGAACTCTTCAGAAGCTGGTGGCTATGTTTAATGGTGAGTCAGACGACGAAAATATCACTTTGGATGAATGTTGTGCAATTCTGTTCGTTAATGTGCCTAATATGTTGGTTATGATATTCTGGCAGTTCTCTTCAGTTGTCATTTTTGTAGATCACAGCAGCTAAAGTTTTCATGCATTTGAAATTTGATTGTTAGGATCCTTTGCAGCCATGCGCATTAAGCAATGTCGTGGTCTTTCCTTTATATCTGACCACATTTCGTACAAGCTGGTGTGAGATTCAAAGCGAAGATGGGGGTTGGCCTTACTGGTCATTGCGTCCATTTAATCATCCCAAACACTTCAGTCGCAGATTTACTAATCAAATTTGATTTTCGTCTCGTCTTATTCCAATTCGTTTCGTGGAGATTTTTTATAATGCTGCAAAATATATTTATTTCTATTTTGTTTGAAGCATCTATCGATACATTGAATCAATTCAACCAAAGTGGCAACGCTTGCTTACGCTAGAAAAGCGTCTCCATAGCAACATCTCTGCTTCTCTTCTCTCCAATGATTTTCCCGTTATTGATAGGCGGAACAAATACAACCCAATTTCGCTCAACCAAAGCAAGACGACACAGGCTAACATTTCACGTAAACGCAATCTTTGTACCTGTCTCCATGGATGGCGATGAACCGGACACTTCAGCTTCTTTCACACAACTTGGTCTTTCTCTTTCATCTAATCTCACTTGGAAAAGTCACATCCATTCCCTTGCTAAGCATGCATCTCAAAAGCTCGGTTTCCTCTCCAGAGGCCGCGGGTTTTTCTCATCTTCTCACCGTCTATCTATATACAAGTCCCAAATCCGTCCTTCTTTAGAGTACTGCTCCTACGTCTGGGGTGGCGCTCCAAAATCTACTCCATGTCCTTACAACAAAGTCCAGTCCAAAGCCATTCGCCTCATCAACTATCGCAACCTCGCAAAATCTCTCCAACCTCTTTCCCATTCTCGTTTAATTGGAGATCTTTCCATCTTTTACAGATACTGTTCCGGGCATTGCTCTCTGGAGATCAGGGATATTATTCCTGTTCATCTGAGGTGTGTCAGGACCACCAGAAGCTCAACTCATTCACACCCTTTCCAAATTTCACTTCCTAATCCACGAACTTTATCCCACAAATCATCATTCATCCCTAGAAAATGTAACTTATGGAACGTCTTGCCCTCTTCTTCCTTTCCCGAATCCGAATCCTATATGTTGTCTTCGTTCAAATCTAAGATCATTAAACTCTATCTCATCTCTCTCTCCTCTTAGCCTTTCGCTTTCTTCTTTCTTCCTTTGCTAGGGCTTTGCACAGCCATCACCATTGCTTTTCTCCAATGTAGTTTTCTAAAGAAGAGAAATGCATCCAATTTGGATGGCCTTTGCCTCGGTCAAGTTACGTCTCCTTGAAGCGTGCACTTTCATTAACTTCAAACGGAGAAGATGATGGGTTAAGAACTTCATCTGTCTACTTTTTCAATTTTCTCTTTTTCCACAGCTTCTTGTCTACCACTTGTCCCAGAACAAGGGACAGTTGGTGCAAGTGGAGATTTGGCCCCATTGGCACATTTAGCACTTGGTGCTATTGGTGAGGGTAAAATGTGGAGCCCAAAAAGTGGATGGGCAGATGCCAAAGATGTGAGTAGATTTAATGGCAAATGTGTTCTAAATATTTCAATTGTGAATTACGTGAACAATTTGCAGCGTATTTTTAAATCAAAGAATTTTTTGTTGAAACCCCAGGTGTTGAATGTACTGCAAAAATTACCGTATCAGGTCATATATCGATCTTTTAAATTTCAATCTATCTTTTAAGCATCTTGTACAAAGAGATAGCTAGAGAAGTTTTCTTATATTTTCCCCATAATGGAGATCCCGTGCTCTTGCCCGTACCCATTCCCGTGTTTTTCCCGCGCATTTCCCCGCCGCACTCTTCTCCGCTTCTGGATGCCCTCTAGCTGCCAGTTGAGCAATAGCTGTATACCTGGCGTAAGGTTGCCGGTAAAATGCAGAGATGAAAGGAATGGACCAGCCTACCTCATAATGCCATGGCTCAGGATAGTAGCTCCCTTGCAAAATGATCGCAGACGCTCGTTTCTCCTACTGTATATAAAATGATTGATTTCTTCTACTTACTTGATTTTTTAGTTCTCCTTGATTATATGCCAATTCATACAGATCCGAAGACTCTTCGTTTTCCTTTGACATTTGCCTCAAGTTAATTTCTTCCTCGTTAATTTTTACCGTCTGTTTTACATTTATTTTGATTTCCTTTTAGATTGCCTTTTATCTTGTTCAATTAACTTTTAAATGTTTTTACGCTATAGAAATTCTTCCTTGTTATATTTTAAAGGTGCTAGAGTCTCATGGCTTAAATCCGGTTCAACTTGCTCCGAAAGAGGTGAGATCTTTCCATGTAATTTTACTTCTTTCCACATTTTGATGCAGGATACTTTTACCTGTTTTTTTCTTTCTGATTTTGCATGATGAAATATACTCATTACATCAAATTGTTAACCATTTAAATTAATTTCTATTATATTATATATAAATTTTGGTTTTTCTTGTGGTATTGTTTTATCAGACAAATGATTTGTAAACTGCCGGTTTTAGTGAAATTCACAGCTATTTTTACTACTGTATTTTCATGAATTAGAAGGAATGGAAAAGTATTGTTTGTTCACCAGGGAATTGCGATGATAAATGGTACACAACTTATCGCAGGCCTAGGGGCCGAAGGTTTGCATCAGCGTTTAATTTCTTTCCATTTTAATCAACAAATTCTTCAAATCTTCATGACTAACCAATTTTATATGTATTGTATATAATTGTAATAACTAAATTTTCTTTACATTTTTTTGACTGGGCAGTTCTTTTGCACAATGTTTTCGTCAGACTCCAGAAGTAGCTTTATCGTCAAGCAACTTCGAGTTTCTTTTTCCAATTTGTTCTGACCAGAATCCGAACGTAGATTTTGAAATCCCGAGAAGCTTGGCACATCAAACAGTATCTTAGTCCTTCCGCTCGATGTGACCAAATCTCGTGATTCCTACTCCATGAAATACCTAGAAGGAGTGAATCTCCTTTATTCTAAGTGAACGTTAGTCTTCGGAATGAATTCAGTTCGAACCACTGACCTTGGGCTCTATAATCAAGTGCCTCTAGTCAACCGGTCACCAATTCACTCCCTCTTCTTACTTGCTAGTTATTATGCTGCCTGGTAGTCAAAGCCTCAAAATTGAAACTCTGAGCTGGAATTCGATCAGCCCTGAAGCACGAACAGCAGTAAATTGAGTCCCATTCTCGCAACGAATGTCGGGTATTACCTTGCCAAAGTGGTTTCATCGTGAGCCACGGAATTAGAACTTGATGCGACCTCTGCGCCCACGTCATTCCTAGCTTTGCTCCAGGTACCCATTTGCTGCTAGTTGAACAGACAGAGGGCTAAGAGAAATGTATACGAGGCTGCAAGTGGCCTTCATCTCAGTGTACATGTGCTCCGTACAGGATGCCAATCATCTCCAAAACTCACATAGATGCTTCTGTTCTTTTTCTTGGTTTACCTCTGTTTCCGTTTCATCTTAGCTCTTGAGAGATCAGCCTCGATTGCAAAGCAAGCTGACGTTATTGCTGCTCTGACTTTGGAGGTTTTGAAAGGATCAACAAAAGCATTTCACAAAGGTTATCACTTCAATTTCATCCTATTCACACATTTTTTTGTTCATGTTTCTCTTCCTTAAGCGATTCGTGGTGAATTTTACCTTGCATGCGTCTTGCAGATCTACCTGTATATTCACCTATTTTCACGCGAGATATCACTTCCACGTCAAGCAATTGTCAGAACCCTTCACTGGCAATGACAATCCTTTCATCCAACGTCGTGAGATTATCTGCTGCAAAGTCATTCACGGTAGGATCAGAAATGCACAATGGATGACTTACTTTACATATCCCTCAACAGCAGCGAAAGAATGTGTGATGATGTGGATCGGATTGGTTTCGCGACACGATGGAAGAAGATTTTCACAGTTTTATGAAGCTCTTTAGTTATGAGAAAGTTAGTAGAAAAAAATAAGAAACAGTAGAAGTTTGAGTTAATGCTTCCTGGACGTCAGATTCTGATGGTGATAGCGATGATCCTGAGTCATCGATCCTGTGATTTATGATTCGTTTACTTGATCGATCAACACTATGGACCAATGAAGTCAAGATAGGGATTCAAGATTGTGCTAGGACTGTTGCAAGTTTGTAACATGTTAAAAACCTGTTTTTCACTTCACTCGTTGATTCTCAGTGAAGGAGTTGCAAGGTGTGGTCAAATCGAGAGGAAGAACGGCGATAATGCTCGACAAGTATAGCCTCCTGGTGTCTGAAACTCTACCTTAGAAATCGCATCAAGGAATTACGAGGTGCGGTCACAGTGAAAGGGGTGATTGGGACATTGCTCAATAAACACCTTCTGATTGTCCAAAATTTACCTTGTGACTCATGAATTAAGGAAATCTTGATATGACGTCGTATTATGTGCAGGGTTCAAGGTACTGCTCGATAAGCATGCATCCCGATGTTTAGATGTGCCTTAAAATCTACCCTCGAATGCTTCATATAAAGAACATAGCCAATCATTGCTCACATGTTCATTGATGAGTAAGATAACAAGGACCATGGTTTTTGTCTCTTGGTTAGTTATTGCCATTATGAGAGAGGAGAAGTCTTAAATTTCATCATGAATCTGTTATTCTTATTTATAGAAATTCATGCAGTGCGCCCTCACAAAGGCCAGATTCAGGTTGCCGCAGTTCTTCGTTCTTTGCTTCATTCCGATGTGTTTCCTTCTGAAATCGCTGGTCAGTTTTTATCTATCATCTTAAATCATTGATATCAAGATTGATTGAAGATATTGAGATCAATTGATCGTAATGGCCTAACACCGCAATCACTGGGATACCCAAAGAGTCTAACCGCTTTCTCTTGCGCTATTGCAGGGAAACTCTATTTTGTTGGGGTGGAGTGCCACAGCTAAGGTCAGCCCCCCCCCTAGGTTACTTTATCATGGCACAGTGCAATTTAACGGAAGTGCGCTAATTATGCTCCGAGTGGATGAGGACTTGTATCGAACCCAAAACCTTAAGACAGGGCAAATTTTCTACCATCTGATCCACCCACCGGCCAAAACCAATGCTAATCAATAATCATCTGTAATCATGTTCTCAATCATATCCAATCATACTAACCCACATTCAATCAATCTCCATATGAAATTTATTTTATTAGTATGATGATATATTTCGTATCTTTTTTATTGTGCAATTTTCTGACGTATGAAACTTCTAATTTGTACATTTTCTGATTTTTACATGTGACCAGAGAGCCATAGATTTTGCAACAAAGTTCAAGATGCTTACACATTGAGGTGCTGTCCACAAGTATGCAACATTACCCCTTTCATTTTGAATTTTTCTTTACATTTGTAACTCAATTAGGTTCATTGTATTTCGTCACATTGGAGATATTTTATTTTCGTTCGACATTCATTAGAGCACGAAACGTCGGATAATGGCCAAATATGGTTGCATAGTCGATATAAAATGCATACCGATTTTTGGCATCTGATGTACTTAAGCTCGATGCATGATGGGTTCGAAATTTGAATCAGGCCTCAGAATGCGTTTTTGATACAAAATATTTTATGTATTGAAGAAGGAGAAGTTTTTGAAAATGTTTTAATAAATTTTGCTTCATGCAATCAGAATGTTTGCTTTTTAATCGAGGAAATGTTTGAATTCATCGTAAAAGTGAAAACTGAACAAAATACCAATTGATAACGATAATGATAATGTATCTTGGCGTCCTTTCCTTTCAAAGGTCCATGGAATTACTCACGATACAATCGCGTTCGTTAAAGACATTCTAACAACTGAGTTAAACAGCGCCACTGACAATCCCGTATCCTGTTTTAACCAGCAGTCTATTCACACTTGACAATTTCAATTCTATCTTTTGCTATTCTGCAAAATGGCAAAAGCTATAAATAAAATGAAGTCATGCCAAATGTTTTTCATCTGACACACATCACAGTATTTCATGTATTAGTGACAACCACTATTTAAGTATAAATATATTTATATATCCATAAAATCTCTAATCAATGAAGGAATTCATATATTCTTCAAAGTTAGTGGCTCCATCGATTCATCTCTGAATTCCAAATGCATTGTTGTTTAATTCACTTGTGTGGACTGCCTTGCCGTTGTTTTCCTTGATTGAAATGAAGATGGTTTTTGCACATCTGCAAGAGACAATGTCTGGTGGCAATTTTCATGGTGAATATCCAGCAAAGGTAATTCAAATCTCGTTCAATCCCATTTATTTCATTTCATTTACATTTCCATTGGGCCATAACAATTTAACTAACTTCTTTCCTGCATTTAGGTCGATATCTTGTCATTTACTGATATATCTTCATCTAAACATACCTATTTATTCCTATTTAATCCTCGTGAGCTCTTGTTCAATCGACCGCAGCTTAAAAATCGTTTCATTCTATGTAGGCCCTTGACTACTTGGCAATTGGAGTCCATGAACTGGCAAGCATGAGTGAAAGGAGAACGAACCGGTTAATGAACCCAGGTTTGAAAAATTATAGCTTTTTGCTTACCATATTTTTGGGAATTATTCTATTGAATAGCTCATTGATAACCCTGTAAATATTTATCATGCTTAACCTCTGCAGTTGTGGCAAGTTATGAGAAGTTTGAATCAAGCTTGAATCATAAACTTATCTTGAAATAGCATGAATTTTATCGGAAAGTATACATATTTTACATAGATTCATTTCAAAACGTTTGTAGCTAGGCCATCCAGACACATTTCAAGTTGCATCAGAGAGAGGGTTTTTGTATGTTTATCGTATAGATACCAAAATGGAGAAGTTTTTTTCCTTATTTTAGCTGTAACAGGCTTGAACTCTTTATTTTTATCCAAATCAAATAGCTTTTTTGTTCAACCTTTTTTGCAGGACAGTCTATAATTTTTCATTTTTTCATGTTGTCTATCTAGCTTCCGAACCTTTTTCAGAACCCTGAACAGCTATGCTTTTCGAGGAACAATGTAATGTTCCTTTCTCATGGTGTGACCACACCTTATAATTTCGAAGACCTGCGATTTCGAAGGTGGATTTTAGGACACCGAGAGCAATGCTTACCCAGCAGTATGTCTCGACTTGGCCATGCCCTGTGATTTTCTATGCCTAGGATTGCAGAGAACTCGTTACTCTCACAACTCCAATTGAATGTCAAGCTCAGAATTCGGCTCAAACTAGCAACCATTGGATATGTAATCAAGTACCCAAACCACTTAAGCATCTTTTCACGTAGATAAAGTGTTTCACTTAAATCATTAGCGCAAAGTTGTGAAAAAGTGAATTAACAGAAGCGAGAGAAACGAATTCATTTACGATTAAAACAAGTATTTGTTTTGAAGTATTTTTGGAAAATGATTACAGTTGAGGTTTGTATACTTCTTATTTCCATCTGTTTTTTTTTTCAGCTTACAGTGATCTGCCAGCGTTCCTTACAAATGAAGGTGGTTTGAACTCTGGGTTGATGATGGTTCATGTAACAGCTGCTGCTTTGGGTAAACATCTCCCAGATGGAATCCATTTCTAACTTCATGTCTATTCATTACGGGAAAATATTCAGCTCTGCCAGATGGGTATCTATGTTTTGCCTCTGCTAGGAGATCTTCCCTTCCCTTGCTTCCCTTCCCTTGATTCCCTTCCCTTGATTCCCTTCCCGAACATTTTGGGATCAGTTTAAGGATCCCCTCTATTATTTGACTTGAAGTTCAAAATCGATCTCAAATTTGATTGAAAAATGCTTAATAGTGGGGCATAGAGCGTTCATAACAGCGTCAAGTTCTAGGATGGGTTTTAGTCTTGCACTCTGAGTTTCGTGTTGATCAATTGTAAGTTAAGCATGTATGCACGTAGCTATATTTCTAGTTACGTATATAGGTGTGTTGAAAAAAGATTGGTCTATGCAAAGCCATTGTGTGCTCTACATTTATGCACAGATGTGATTCACAGACGTTTACAGCAGAGAACGGTCGAAGCATTCCCGCAGCCGAAACCACTGTATGGTACGGATCGCATGTGTTGACCGATTAGCAAATGAAACTGTCCCGAGACAGGCTGGTATGAATATACTGTTCCTGCATGCAATTAAACCACGTCAATTGAAGCTTCTTGGCCACGTTGTCAAAAAGAGGCCATGTGAGGAACTTGGCCTCATGGGAGAGTTTGGCGAGAAGCACATCGTGGGAGACGACGAAAGCGATGCACCAGCAGTTTTTCGTTTGGCTCCATTCCACGCTTATATGATAGCACTTGGAACCGGGGAAGCTGGAAAACAGCAATGTCGCATACAAGAAGAAAACGCATTAATCTGACAATTTTTCTACTGGAGAACTCGGGGTTCGCTTGTGCTTTGAAAGTGTTTCAGTTTATTTGGCAAAATGAATGCAGCGGACTTACTTATTTATCAAACGACTGTATTAATAAATCATTATCTATTTTTTAGTTTCCGAAAACAAAGGTCTTTGTCATCCATCGTCGATCGATTCTCTGACAACTTCCGCCGGAACTGAAGATCACGTGTCCATGGGCGGATGGGCGGCAAGGAAAGCAATAAGAGTGGTCGAGAATGTTGAAAGAGGTACGGGAATTGGTTATCTAGAATTCTAAGAATCAGGGCAGGAAGTATGCATCCAAGAGTTGGAATTGCTCACTCCTCTCGGAGTCAGACTTAGAAGGATGGAGTCCTTTTGATCTTCGTGGAAATCAGAAGGTGTCGCAATGAGTAGGGACAGGGTCATTGCATCGCAAGGAACTATCATAAATCATTTCTGTTTCATGAAATAACCCTTGGCAACCTTGAAAGAGTTGAAGAGAAGAAATTTCGTGAGAACCTTAGGTGAAAGGAAAAGATGAAAACCATCATCATGATCATGCCTGCTCTAGACAAGACACCATATGATGGTGATGATTGTTGATGATGATTGATGCCGATTATTGATGTCCGCTCAAGACAAGATACCATATGATGGTGGTGATGATTGATGATGATGATTACTACTGATGGTGGCGATTGATAATTGATGATTGATAATGATTGATGGCAATTGATGGCGATGATGATGGTGATGGTTGAAATTGTTACCGGTGATTATGATTAATGTTAATGACTAATAATTGATGATGATTGCTGATGATTGTGAAGATTATCATTGATGAGAATGATGATAATACCAACGATAATGATGATGACTATAATTGTCATCATAAATCATTTTAGCATCATGGCACCTATGGATGCTCATCGGAAATAGCATTGATCATCGGATGATAATTGTCTTCTTTTTCGCATTCATTTAAGGAGCTGTCAGTTTCTTTTTATTTCACATTTTTTCTATGATTTTAGTCATGGCAATTGAGTTGATGGCCGCATGCCAAGGAATTGAATTCCTGCGTCCTTTGAAAACAAGTGCGCCTTTAGAAGCTCTTTATGCACTTGTCCGCTCAACTTGCAAGTACGTATCGTAGTCACATTAATGATTCTCGATTGAGTGCTTACCAATGGGGCGATTCTCAATGATTCCCAACGTAATCATTCCTGATTGGATGATTTCCAATCGTATGATTTCCCATTTGTCTCTTTCTTTCGTCTAATCTCACTTGGAAATCACACATCCATTCCATTGCTAAACATGCATCTCACCTCTCCAGAGCCCGTGGGTTTTTCTCATTTTCTCGTCCCAACTCAAAAACTCAACAGTCGCCTCATTAGCTTGCTGATTTTTTTACTCTGCGTTACTTCTTCGTTGTAAATCTTTAGGCACTCTTTGCAAACATCACTCTGTAGCAAAAATCAATTTAGAGAATGCTTCCTGAATGCTATAATTTTGTACATAAATTTGAAGTTTTGGCATGTTAAGGAATCCTTTATGGCATTATTCAAATCGCTACGCCATGCCATATGGATCTTGCTTCTTCTTCTTCAGAAAGATTGAGAGCGACCGTTACATGGCTGAAGACATTGAAAATGTGACAGAGTTACTTCGCAAAGAAAAGGTATATGCCCTTTACCAGCATAGTTTAGAATCATGTTTGCATGGCGGTGACAATTATAATTGCAGTATAATGATTCATCCGTTCATTAATTCATCCATTCATTAATTCATCCGTTCTTTACAGTTTTCCTCGGTCAGCCATGAACAGCTGTTTGAAAAGCAGCAAAAAATACAATTCACAACGAAATTTCCTTAAAAATTGAAATGAAGGTCATTGTGTTTTCATGAATTGCAAAACTGAATTCTCATTTAATTATTTGAATGAATTTGTGGTAGTTTTGGTGCCAGCAATTCTAATCTCAATGAAGACCAATGTGAACTGAACTGCTATACTCGTAGGTTTGGGAGACTGTGAAGCCATTTATGGAAAGATACAAAAAGCAGGTTCTTCAAGAAAATGAAGAATTCCCGTTGAAGTCTCCAACTTCTTCCGTGTATGAAGCACCAGAAAAAAAGAAGCAGAAATTGGATGGCTAAGAACATTGTTTCGTCGTTTTTTCTTGAGATTGTTATCAAGTACTGCTACTTTTGAGACAAAAACTGTTTTAAACATTATTTAAGCAGTTTTTTAATACTTTTTCAGATTTGGTATAACCAATTTTACTTTTTAAGTTCTATTTAACCAAGTTTATTACAATTTCGTTTCAAACGGTCAATGTTTCAAGTTGACTTGATACTCATCTCACAGTTCAATCTCTCAGCATGAGTGTTTCGTAACAATAACAATAGTAAAATAGGGTTTTCATTCAACTTCATCTGTAGTTTTTATTTAACAATTTTGCTACTTTCGCTATTTATTTTATCCTACCAACTTCTTTTATCATGTTGCTGGAAACGTAAAACGTATTTGTGTAATGTTTTTGCTCTTGAATTGCTTGGAAATGTTTCGCTGGACAGTAAAAAATGTGAAAAAGTGTGGCTAGATATAAAGTTTGCAATGAAAGCTTAGTTCTTGCTGCCACAAACGCCTTTTTCTCTTGATGCATCTACCTTGCATGGTGTTTGAATCGTGGAACAATTTCTCATGAATGAATTGATGCATAAGCAACGAATTAATGAATATATGAAATCGAATAAAGGAACAAAATGTTTTATTTAGAAATGAATAGTCTGAACAGCTGAACTTTTATAAAGTAACAATTGTATTGCAAATTGCTTAACGTCGTGGATTAAATATTTAAAACAATTCTTCAACGATAGACACGTGTAAATATAACACCAAAAAAAGCAAGATAGCAAGGAAAATGCAACTTTCCACATAACAAGGACAGAAATAAATGTTCAGCTTCCAAAGACGGAATTAAATACTGCTAACTTGTAGATATAAATAGTCATGAATTTACTGAACCATCTTAAGTTAATTGTCGGTTGATGTTAATTTTCGTCAGCTTTTCTCAGCTCCTTAAATGCCTTTGCCAATGCATTGATATCTTCGATTTGATACGGAACAGTGACTTTGAGCTTTTCGTCATCCTTCATCGCACGTGATATCGTAGACTGGGCAAATGAATTACCACACCAAGCACGACGAGCCACCTTCAAACAATTCACAATTTCAGTTCATCTTAAATTTCCACTACAGACAAATATCACTCAAATAATTACATACAACATCCAAGCAAGAAATTACTGTAGAGAAAGACAAAAAAAATAAAAAATTTATAAGAGAATTCTTCTGCGGGAAATCTATTAAAGGGGGAGCTTTCGCAATAGGTAAAATAATCGAGGATAAAGCTCCCCCTAACTTAAACTCCACTAGAACAGATCGTCTTATGGCCTTCTATTCTTAAAAGTAAATACACTCATAGGGTTAAGTAATGGTTGATAAGGGTTAAAACAGCCCAGTTGAGCTGATTGACGGGGGTTTTATATCTAAGCACTCATCCTGTCACCATCCAGAGGGTTACCTTTCATTGAAACCAATTCAAATGAGATTTTAAAATGGCACACGTTTAAAACTGCCCTAATTAATTGAAGTGTCCATAAATGGTAGGGAAATATGAATTTTTGCTTAAAGATGAAAATGAAGTTGAATTGGAACAAATCTAAGCTGGAAAAGAAATTCAGAAAATTACCCCGTTGTTGACATCCCAAGACAGCATTAATCTTGCCTTACGCTCAGCATCCTAAAGAAATCCAATGAGAAATAGTTCAAGAAGAGTGAAACCTATATCTTTTGTTTTAAAATCGACGGGGTGGGGACGGTGGGGGGGGGGGGTCGGAAAATTAGGAGATCTCAATAGTTGGAGAGTAGGGGTAGTTGGCATAGTGGGGCACAAGACTACTGTCCTGAAGGTTTGGGGGATCCAGGAGTTCCAATTCTCTTTCTGGGGGCCCTTTACCTGTTAACCTATCAGAAACGGGCACCTGAGGTAAAGCTGGGGTTGAAATGAGGCGTCGAAAGGGGTTGATCATTCTGCCTCGAAGCAATGTGGCTGAGGATAGCACCTCTCTATCAAAATGTTTCCTGATGCTCGCTTTGAGTATGAGGCTCAACTTTGCTTTAATGGACGGAATGCTGCTTGATTTATTCCACAAACGACATCATTCACCCTCGATTTTTCTTCAGCACATGAGCCACCTTTAGAAAACTTGATGCATCTTGTTTTGTCATCAAATGTTTTGGAGGGCCAAAATTGTTATTTTCAACCTTTTGAAAAGTTTCCTCCACCTCCACATGACTTCACTGCAAAGTCTCATACAATAGTGTACAAATTCTCATACAACAGTGTACAAATTCTCATACAACAGTGTACGAATTCTCATACAACAGTGTACAAATTCTCATACAACAGTGTACAAATTCTCATACAACAGTGTACGAATTCTCATACAACAGTGTACAAATTTAACGAATTGAGCAGCAAAAAGACAAGATGACCATCCATCAATTCCAACAAATCAAACCAACTGCTTTGTACTTGTAAAAAGACGAAACAAGAAAATGAGAAAAATGTGAAAGAGAGGATCATACTTGTGTTCCATCAAGAACGAGACCAAAGCCACCATTCATCACTTCACCCCTTTGAGAAAAAGTGAGAAAGAAGAAAGATTAAGCTGAGATTCAAATAAAAACGAAGTCAAATGGAATACAAATGAAATAAATAAGAAATAATGAGAAATAAAATCAACAACAAATCTGAAATAAAAACACCACTAAAGAAACATGCAAAAAGCTTTTCATTTTGAATGCTTTCCCATAATTTAATATTTTCAGTCATTAATCTTCTCTTCAATTTTCAATCAATGATTTATGGAAACACGCAAAAAAAGATAAAAAGAATGTACGTACCAACCACAACCTCCTCCGTTGTGGATCGCCACCCAAGTGGCACCTCGAAAGCTGTCTCCAATGCAATTTTGAATGGCCATGTCTTCAAAACAGAAAAACATGCAAGTAAAAAATACAAATTTATCAGAATGTTCATGTTGTGTTTGAAGGAGGAGAGAAGAATGCTACGGAAAGGAAAGAAAGGAGAGAAAAAGAAAGAAAAGATGAAAGAGGAAAATAAAGAAATGAGAGGAAAGAAATGAAAGGAAAAGAAAATTAAATGGAGAAGAAAAAAAGAAAGGAGAAGAATAGAGGCTAATGGATTAATGTGAAAGGCCCAAAGAGTAAATACGAACATACTGACTGGATGAGGAGCAGATCATCCTTTGTCCCAAAATCTCGCGGCAAGATGAAAACCCAAACTGAGTTCACATTGATCGACAGATTTTGCTGATAATCTATTCATAATTGTTCATAACTCAAAAAAGGTCAGTTCTTTGGTGAGGTGGTTAACATGTTGCTTTGCATACCAAACAACGCAGGCAAGTTGAAAATGCTATGGTGCCAGATCAGATGAAAGCCTTGATTCACGGCTCAAAAATGAATAAATGGATCATGAAATAATAAGATAAGTAAATGAAAAAAAATGAAAAATAAGTTTCACCAGCGCAGAATGAAGATCCGTCGTAGATATTTGATGTTTCACGGAAGGGACTGTCCGTTCCACTGACATCATGATGATCTCTGCTAAGCACAATCGGGCTCTAGGGTGAAAGGTGAAATTAAATGCATGAGAGGTCAAAGAAGGCGAAAAGGTCACCGGTTGAAAAGACACTTCGCAAAGGCCACTGTACTCACTTCGAGTTTTGAATCGAAGACAGCAATATTCTAAGAAAAATTGACCAGTCGCAAAAACGGTAGAGCGGTTACTAGGGAAAAGCCTAAAGGTTCCGGGTTCGGAACTGAATCTAATCAACTCAGCAGTTAAATGGTCCTGTTCAAGCCAAAAGATCGTTGCGATACATCGACTGGGGGAGTTTTCTCAGCTAAAAAACTTTCCTTCGCAAATGAGAAGTGAATATACTCCCTTATTATTCGCCTGATATCAACAAAAAAGCAACTTGGATCAATTTGTTTACATTTTGCATCATTAAATGCCGTGAAAAAATTGCCAAGTTGAGGGCATCATTTTCTACCTTAATGCGGCCATCTTTCATTGCCTTATTGAAAGCAACTGCAATCGAAGCTCTCCCTTTTGCATCGGTATACAAGATACGGGCTTGCGAACCAACAACCTGGAACGGAGACAAATTGCAACTGCAAGTCTTTCAGTGAGTAAATGAAATGGCAAAAGGCATCGGATACAGTGACATAGAAGTCTAAAAAGCTCTAGGAAGAAGGCACAAAAGATTATTCATTGTCTAGAAAATCAAAACAGTCATAAAGAGTCTGCAGTCTCCTCTAATAGAAGAAACTAAAAGCTGCATGGCTAATCTTAAAATGTTTACAAGGAAAAAGAAGTACATCGCGTTCATCATATGCAGGGGAAATAAGGCACAAATACAAGAGAGGCAATGATAACGCATCTCATCAGTTGCCACTTCTAAGAACAGACGCAGCATGCAAGGAAGTCTCCTTGGTTTCCAGGATCTCGCTGTTAAAACGAACTGCCCTTGGAGATTCGTTCCTTCATCTCTATTGAGTTATTTAGATGAAAACTGAAGGACCATAATCACAAAAGACTTCCTGGAAATAATACATTGTTGTTGAATCCATTTGCTTCACCATATTCCTGGAATTACTTCGACCGGTGTCACTTTGCAACAGGATTACCCTCACTATATTCTTTCCTTTACACTTCAATTCTTACAAGACTTTGCTTATCATAGTATTTGCTGACATTGGTGAGATACTCACCCTGAACAAGCATGTACATTATTATAACTATTATTTCATAAAAAATTGCTAAGATACAATCAGATATGAACTTCTTCAGTAGAAGAAATCGTCCTTCTTAGCCTCTTCTTTTTAATATGGATTCGAGGTGTGGAAGCAGACCATAAATAAAGCGTCTTATCAGAAAATTCATTTCGAGTTGCTGAACTTATCCTAACCCGAATGCTCAGAGTGACTCCAAAAAAGGTCACATGACCACTAGTGAAAAGAGCTTCAGATATAATTCAGAAACTTGTCCACATTTAGTATTCAAATTAAAAGTCTCTGTCAAATGCAAATTAAAAGTCTCTGTCAAATGCAAATTACGAATATTTCCACATTTGAAGAAAGCAGTCGGTTCTTCTATTCTTCGCTGAATGAGAGAATGGAGAATCAACCGTATGAAAATCACTAACCAGACCATGGTCTTGTGCAGCCTTGATCCATTTGATGTTGTCTCTGTATTGCTCCTGGGATTCGACTGATACTGGAACAGACAGATAGCCAACGAGTGAATAACATAGCAAACAGTAGACAGGACATGACGAACGAGAAAGAAGACAGGAAATGACGAATGAGAAAGAGGACAGGAAATGACGAATGAGAGTGAAGACGGAAAATGACGAATGAGAGTGAAGACAGGAAATGACGAATGAGAGAGAAGACAGGAAACGTGAAAATATGAAAAGGGTACAGGAAATGATGTATTCTATGTGAAAACCTATCACCTATTAGCGCGTACTATTTAGCAGAACTGGGCATAATTCGAAAATGAAACTAAAACAAAGTATGTCTTCGTTTTTGTTTCAAAAAAATGAAACGACTGCTGACTTAAATGTTGAAAGAAATTCAATAAAGCATTGAATTGAATATGATGACGTACAGTCTCCTTTGTTTAAAATTGCTTCCATTGTTTCGGCTGCAATGCGATCAGTTTCGGCCAAATCAAGCGGAGAACCGCTTGTGCAGACCCACCTTAAAAGCAAGCGTAATCTTCATTGGGTTTCAACAGCAGAAAACAAAGTTATCTTAACTAGTCAGTCACGTTGAAACAGGCTGACAAGGAGAAGGAAAATCTGCATGACTGAATATAAAAGGTGATAGGTTTCACACTCTGACGAGAATCGGACGAGCAGATCTTCAGTAAGATGAAATATAAGACCAGATTACGCAGGATCTCGAAAACATTCTCCTAAGAACCAGAAAGGAAGCGGATAAGAGGCTTAAGTGGGAGCAGCAGAATACCAACGAGGTCCAATGAAATGAGAAGATATATTCCATAGCTAAGACACTTGCTGGTGGACCTATGAGGTGGAGATAGTTGCTGCCATTCTCATCTATTCCGCTCCCTCCCTATGACCCAAGGAGGAGTTAGGGGAAAGGAAGGCAGTGAATATCCATTTGATGATCATCATTCTAAGGCACTTTTTACACTTTTACACATCCTACCTGAATGGTCCAAAGCCCATTGAAAATATATCTCTGAAAATTGAAAAATAATAAGAGGCGATTAAGATTGACTTGGGTTTAAAATTGCAATGATTTGTTCTCATTATCTGTAAAGGTTGTCAGCTCTGTGAAAATTTCGAGCTGTAATTCAAATCAAACATCAAGAAGTATCTCATGATTATCTTACATTCGTACTTGCATTCAGTCTTAAAAAGTATATTCATATGAAGAAATCAAAGGCGATCATAAAAATGAGGGATTCGAATGATGAAATACCACGAGGAATATTTTTGATAGAAGAGTTCAGAAAGGCAGAAATAAGAACTCTGCTCACCCCATTATATCTTGGACATACGACGGGTATTTGAAGATTCCTCTTGCTGCGCCTGCTTTCACCACATCGGCCCCTTCGTAGGTCAAAATATGGATTAATCAAGTGTTTATCACAAATCTAACTTTAAATTGGGTTTAAAATGATACAACTTGGTTTAGGACTGATATAAAAATGGTCGAGTCACACTAAAGATTTCGTAAAATGTTATATACTATTTCCCTGCCGTTTAGCACTCAGCATTTTGGGAGGGAGATATGGAAGCTAAGCATGCAGTGCTACAAGATGAACGACTCCTCATGGTAGCATTCAATGCAAATACAGATACCGATATAGCATGTGACGTAGAGCATCAAGAAAAGGCGACAGGTGCAACCTTTTTCAAGCGAAGGAAGGAAGCTTGAGTTTTTTAATTTCAGTCTTAGACAAAAATATAATCAACTGCCCTTTTGTTGTCAAAGCAGTTTCTTAATTTATGATTTACTGTAAATCGTTAATCATCCAACCTGCACGACTCGCTTCCAACAAAAATGCATTTCCATAATCCCAGAATGCCATGCCAGCTGACGTCATTTTGTCAATGGCTGCCACTTGGCGTCTCAAACTGTTTGAAAAAAGGACAAAAAATGACTAAAATGACGAAAAATGACAAAAAAAAACACCATAAAAGGCAAGAATTAATGTCGAACTTATCTACTCATCATCAAAAATTGAATTCCTTCAAGATTCCTACGAACAAAATTGTTACTCGGTAGGCCTCTTTTCACGTGGTGTGAAGTTGACATTGAAATAATTTAAACTCATAATATTGAAATGAAAATACTAATATCCGCAGCATGATTTTTAACGTCGATCAAAAGAATGGTGAAGCTGAAAAGTGTTGAACCTTTCTTGCACCAATTTCTTGAATGTATCTGGGTCTGATTTCATCAATAGATTGGCTTCATCAAAAGTGCACTGAAAACATAATGAACATAGCAATACAAGATACAACATACAATGCTCTTTCGATTGAAAGTATACCAACCCAGACAAATAGAAGTAAATAAAAGCAAATACGAGAAAATTAATGCAATCGGAAATGAATACCTAAGCTACTCATTTATTTGAATGAGAATGATAGAAACAAGAGAGGCAAAAAATGACGTCAATTATAAATTAATTTGAAAACTGGAAGAGCTGCAAAAGACTGAATCAAATGGATATCACAATCTGTGTAGACGAGAACGTTTAGAAACAGAGCAAAAGGATCAACCTGTGCAGGGTAGTATCCTCCATTGAAAGGATTATGGAGAGAAGTCTGATCACTTCCAAGGTCAATCAGTCTTTCTCCTGTTTTTGCCAAGATATCAGCAGCACGTTCCCTGTTTCGAAATTTTACAAATTAATACAAATCTCAAATGGTGCTCGACAAAACCCTGTCGAACTAAAGAAACGGCGAAAGGAAATCAATCGATTGGGGATGCCGTATGCCGGTATCTACCTAGTAGCGAGAGAATCTACCCCCTTTTCGTCTGCACTAGATCAGAGGGGGTGATTTTTCTGAGGCAGAGCATAACCCTTATCCCAGTTCCCGAATAGAGCTACTGATATGCTGAGTTGGCGGCAACCGGTATCGAACCTAGAGCATAGAGACACCTTGGGAAATACCTGACCAACTAAGCTGACGGCCCGCTTTGCATTAACTCAGCCATAGGTTAGATGGAGTGTGATGACCATTGGGTCTTTGACATAAGCATAATTTGATGGCGAGAAATGAGAACAAGAACAGAAAAA